>OY015313.1:72545604-72567257 GCA_955612985.1 Cheilosia scutellata | reverse complement strand
TGGCCTTTAACGTAGGTAAATAAATTTTCGGATTTTTTCAGGCGAATTCAACGTTTAATTGCAAATATTCGACACTACTCGTACATATCGTTGAGAAGTGCGCGCACGTATGTTTCAACTTTTTAAACGAATTTTCTCGAAAACAGTTAGTCTTACGAAGAAAAGTAATAAAGTAATAAAATATTTTTTTGAAGGAAATTTCCTAAGCTACAAATTTGATATACGCTTTTTTCAATAAAAGTAATTGTTAACGAGATATTCACGAAAAAATGTTTATCGTGACCTTTGACCCCGCGTAACATTTTTAGCGGCACATGTATCGCTGGGGACTTTTGGGATATTGTTTAGAACCACAAAAGGAAGGTTCATGCAAAAATCCAGCTTTCCCCTAATTTTTCCGAAATTTGGTAAATTTTTTTGTCTTTATTCCCTGAACTATAACGGCCAATTATATGAGTTATTTCAAAGTTAACACAGAGTTAACTGTAAATGTTAATATATGGGAGTGTGTGCGTGACCAAATTCACCCTTATTTACTTTAACATGGCACACATACATAACCACGAAGTAACTTTTCAAAACTGACCCTATGGAAGTCTCTTTTTAGCCCGAAGCTATAACAGTCTTCTGTGCACGAGCTCCCGTCAGCACATTGTATGGCTGACTTAGGCCACTGTCTAGAGCAGCCGACGTAAAAAAATGGAATTTAGTAGCAGCTCACATCACCTATCTCTTTTTATCGGCTATTTATCTCTGGGTCAGACTCTTCAATTCGTGCATTTTCTGCAAGACTAAAATCGGTCTGGCGGCAATTTACCAACGGTATTTCCGTCTGGCAAAAAAATATAGTCTATCTGAAAGCCAAAGTGTAACATGTAAAAATTTCAGCTTTGCTAAAATGACGTAAAAATGTGTCGTTTTTGTTGTTGTAAATCAAGGTCTGGCAGGGCTTTAACAACGCCAAAGCCGTCTGGCAGTAATGGATTAACATTTCAAATAGTGAGCATAAGCAAATGGCATAAAAAGAAATCTTGCTATTATCACGTAATTCTACGGTTTTTTTTACCCCCTTCGCCCCGCTCTCACGGGTGAACGCAACGTCACCTGACTGCCAGACTATCCGCATCCATACTACACCATAGCATGGCAGGATATGTAAAAAAATGAGCCTTGCTAAAATCACGTGTTTTTTCACGTTGCGAGCTCTTGGAATACATCTTTATGAACTTAAGGAAAAGTATTTTATATGTTTTTGTCAGTTTCAAAAATGCATATAATACATGGTTTTTGGATATCAATGAAATTCTTTATTCCTGTGAAAGTACGTTCGATGCCATTATGTATGGAACTCGATTTCTTTTGCATGGCCACCACGGGCACGCTTGCAGAAGTCCAGACACTGAACCCAATTTTCGACGGTTTTCATGTATAAATAGGCCGATACTGCTGCAATTTCACGTTCGATATTCGTACGAAGTTCATCAATCGTCGCTGGCTTGTTGGCATATACCATAGACTTAACGTAGCCCCACAGGAAATAGTCTAATTTAATCTTGTAAGGATGTAGGCCAAGATCTTTTCGCAAAATTCGCCACAACGACGTCACAGAGATGCCCACCGCTTGAGAACGACGTGTGAGAGACACATTTGGGCTTTCTTCAACTGAAGCCTCAGCGGCAGCAATATTCTCGCCACTACGGGCACTTCTTTGTCTCACTGGCACGGGAACATTTTGTACTGTGCCTGTGGATTCAAATTTTTCCACTAGACGCTCAATTGTTGATCTGCTAGGACGATTATGACGACCATAAATTGGACGTAGCGCTCTTAACGTTGAGGCCACTGACTCTGAATTTCGGTAGTAAATTTTAATAATTTCGACTCGTTGTTGGCTCGTATATCTTTCCATCATGAAATGGCAAACCTTACTGAAGAGAAATGTCAAAAGAGCGGCAAGAAATTCGGCGTCGTTTGCTGTCCCTGTCGCTCTACTTTTGTAGCGTCCCTGTTGAAAAACCCTTTACATAGTTAGTTAGTTTAAAGTGGCTCTCGGTGAGAGAAGCACTTAGGCCGGCAGTCGGCCCATTGTGCGGCCGGTTATAAGAAAGCTAAGAATTTTAGCGGCGCTGGTATTACCTCACTGAGATCATTAGTTTTCTAAAAGGGCCTTTCTTTAATTGGCCAGGGCAGGGCAACTGCAATGAAAGGGAGTGACGGACTCGTCCTCCTCCTCCTCTTCGCTGCAGCTTCTGCAAAAGTCATTGTATGGTAGACCGAGCCTTTGCGCGTGTCTACCTAGGGAGTCGGACAGAATCCCGAAAAACGTAATCCCGAAAGCCCAAAATCCCGAAAATCCAAAATCTCGAAAGCCCAAAATCCCGAAAATTCAAAATCCCGAAAACCCAAAATCCCGAAAAACCAAAATCCCGAAAAGCCACAGTCCCGAAAATCCAAAATTCCGAAAGGCCAAAATCCCGAAAGTGAAACTAAAAATTTTATTGTAGCAACAAAAATATAAGCCAAATTTATTTAACAAAATAAACAAAATAACAAACTTTAAATAAATAAAACATAACAAAAACAGTTTTAGCCGGTTTTACAGTGCAAGTTTAACCTCCGTTTAACCACATATCAAGTTTAAACCGACGTTTGACACGAAAAGGTGTATTACAGTGCTCGTTTAAACTTTATCGAGAGTTTAAACGGAGTTTAACTTAACCGGCCATGGATGGGGGTTTAAACTGAGTTTAAATATGTCTGAGGCCAAATCATTTCGTAAAATGGGTTGATGCAGATTTCGTAAAACGATTTCGGCTGACCAAACTAACTGCTCAAATGGTTTTTAATCAAATAGAGCACAGAATAAAACAAAACGAAATGGTAACAAATATAATTCTTCAGATGAAGTTAGTGATATCTTTTATGTATCTTATTGCAGGAATAGTGCACTGTCTATGAGGCGTCTATGTTTCTGCTGGTGTTTGTGCACGGAAGTGCATAGAATTGAGGCGAATTAAAAACCTTTCGCTCCACTTAACTACAATTTATTTGTTCTGGTATTTCGGTTAATTTACTTTGTATATATAATTCAATTCTTATTATCTCAAAAACGAGATCCCGAAAAATTATATAAAATGAAAAATTTGCGCAAATTTTTCATTTTATATAATTTTTCGGGATCTCGTTTTCGGGATTCTTTTTTCAGGATTTTGGTTTTTCGGTATTTTTTATTTTCGGGATTTTGGATTTGCGGGATTTTGGATTTTCGGGATTTTGGTTTTCGGGATCGTGTCCCCAATCCGTCTACCTAATATGCAGTGCCCGGAGATGGCATTAAATACTTTCGAGATGCTGGATCTTTTAAGTCGAAGAAGCTCCTTGGATCTTTTTGTATCCAGAGCTGGTCAGGTGAGCCTAGCAGTATCACAGAATCATATATGTTTCCATCTCAACATATATAATACATATTATACTATGTACATATTACATACAACATTTTTTTACATAAATTAATATTTTGTGCCTTATGTGTGTGTGAATTTCTTAATCGATTTAAAAAAAAATTTAGTAGCGATTAGCTTTGCTTTTTAAATAAGATGGCACATTGCTAAAGGTTTGAAGTCGCATGTTATTGTCCGCTGTCCTCTTGAAGTCGCCATAGCTCTTTGGATTCATAGAACGCCTGTAGACCGCAGGCTATAAAGTGCATAATCATTTGTAGTACCTACATACACATTAAATTGTACAAACACGCGCAGGATATATTTTTCGTACAAAATAGAAGAGTTGTTAGAAAGAAACACATAAATATAATTTTTGAGGACTAATAAACGCTTAAATCGACCAAGATTGTTTAATGCGTTGCTTCGTTTTTGTTTGAACGCCTTTCGTATTATGTAATATTTTATGTAACCACGATGTGTGGTATTATACAGTATACACTGTATACAGTATAGGTACTTGTCGTTTTGTCTTTATATACAACGTGTCCCAGTTAAGCGGTTTAATCCTTTAAGGGAAGATTCCTGAAGTTCAACCGAACAAAAAATGTTATGGCAAGGGGGTCTATTCTCACCATATTTCCCGTTATAGCCCTTCAAAGTTGGTGACCTCTAATTTGGAGGTTTTACCACTTAACTGACTTAACCTTAGGATAGCAACAGGGGTGATACAGCACAAGAATAATAGAATACAAGATTACGCCGATATGTCAAAAGAAAATTGACGTAAAATCGTGTGACGTCAGTCGGGACCCGTGGTTTGACGTTTGTACGTTTGACGTTTGTACGTTTTGTGTTTCCGAATTACGGGTTGAAATGTTCGTAGTTCTTCTGAAATATTTGAGTAAATTTTAAATGATATTTGTTAATAAAATACGTGCGTTTATAATACCGAAGTTTCTGTTTCATTTATCATTTATTTCGTTGAATTTTAGTACTTATCTAATGTGATTCGGGCATGATATCTGAAAATGTAAAATATCTGTAGTGTAAAAATTACCCAATAATGAAACAATAAAGAATTCGAAGTGAAATTGTGCATTTATAATTTGTTTCAATGAATTATTTTATTGAATTTTCTTTTTCTTTTGTTTGCATTTTCTGCAATTTCCCTGTTTAGCTTTCTAATTCTAAAAAACA
The DNA here is from genome assembly GCA_955612985.1 of Cheilosia scutellata. Classification (NCBI taxonomy): domain Eukaryota; kingdom Metazoa; phylum Arthropoda; class Insecta; order Diptera; family Syrphidae; genus Cheilosia; species Cheilosia scutellata. The sequence continues at coordinate 72,562,617 of OY015313.1, read as the reverse complement.
TTCGCGCTCTGAAGAATAGTGTTTTCACTTTGTCGTCGCAATTTATGTTTGCCGCTAACTCCAGATGTGTCTTCAAAAAGTCTTTGGATATCAATAAATCATCTCCGTTGACGGAATCAAAGATTTTTTCCAGGGCAGTCATCTGCAGCATCAAATCTGTCGTTGGCTTTGACAGACCTCCTTCGCTGAGGTGATTTACCCAGGTAAATGTGTTGTCATTTTCTTCGTTCACCCTTATATCTGGGACTTTATCACGCAATCTGTGGCAAATGTATCCAGCCAGATTTTCCAATCCATCGTGAGCTATGGATTCGAGCTCCTTGTCCTCCGCAGTCTGAACATCAATGTTTTCTGGCCTTATTGTTATGCTCTTTAGAATTGTACCTTTATAAATGACAATATAAACAATTGAACATTATGTCATGGAAATTAAATAAAGAAAAATAACCTGTTAGGGTACAATCCAATCTTTCTAGATCAGGCGTATCATCGATGGACACATTAGCGCTGTCTGATAGGACGCCTTCATTGTAGCCAAGTATATACGATCGCAGTCTATACTTAAACTCCTGACGATCTGGATGGTCATGTAAACCTCCTTTTGTCCGTATGACACCAAAAAAGTTTTCCAATACATCTTGATTAAGCCGATATGTCAAGATGTATTGAAATTTGAAGCGATCCTTTAAGTCCATAAGCAGTAGTTTGCATTGTTGGACTGAATAATGCCTGAAAATAACTTTAGGTTAGTATCTTCATAATAGAGTTTTAAATCGTAAGTATATCTACCTCTCTGAAATGGTAATAAGCTATTTTTTCCAATAACCCTCATTTGGATCATAAGATTCGTCATTTGGTCTAAAATTTGGTTTTGAGTATCGATTGCTAGACCGTAAGCATATGACCGCTCTCTGGAATCTTCAGTTGGGACTCACGTTCATTACATCAAACCAGTCATTTGTCTGTAAGAAAATAAAAGTATAAGGAATAGGTACAGTAAGTTCGATAGTTTTTAATTATAGAAACATTACAGTTTTAAATAACTGGTAGCATTCTTGCCAATTTTGGTCGCTAAGAAGACCCAAACTTGCTGCCCTCGTAAGTGATTGGGCGATGGTGTGTGAAAAGAGTTTTGTAGCCATTTTCACTTTCTGCCGGTCAGGTCCAACGACGTTGAGATAGCTGCTCGATATTTTGTGAGTTATTGTCAGCTCCGAAGAAGTACATGATAGGAGCCGAACAATAATTTCCTTCTTGACACATTTTTCGTTAATCAAAAATCCTTAATCGACGAAATGATTTCGAAGGAGTTTGATCAGATGTGGAACATCCGCGAAAACAAAAATTTTGTTCTCATCGTGTACAAACGTAATGTAGATTATTTTTAAAAAGGATTCAATAAAAAATACGTATTTTCACATACCAAGGCTTATCCATAGTGATTTCTAGGTTCTTGAAATTATATTTGAATATTGTAACATACCCATTTCAAATTGAAGATTTCTTTCAATAGCATCCGGAGCGAAATGTAAACAACAAATTCGCGATGTTTCGACATTAAATGGGTCTTTCCTTCGACAAAAATGAACCCATTGCTTCCTAATATTCTTGTCTTTAGGGAAGCAATAAAACCAAATCCTATTTTCATCATTTTTATTATTTGAATTGCAATTATAAACCGCACACCTCATTTTGAAAACATAAACACAAAACCGCAAATTCAAATAAAATTTCCCGGTCACGTATGATGTCACAGCTGTCAAAAAAGAAAAACCCACATGGCGGACTAGCAGACGGCGTAATCTTGTATTCTATCATTCTTGATACAGCACCCCAACGAAACAAAAAGCTCTCCATTACAATCGCTCTCTTCTTTTCTCTATTCTCAAATTGACAGCTAAACTTACAGTTCCGGGTCACATTTGGCTGCAGTAGGTCGTACTTTTTGTTTCAGGGGCATGGCTGGGGTGTCATGTCACCCCAGTTGTTATTTCCGTTACTATTGGTTTGTATAGGTTTTGTATTGAACTTCATAATTTTGGAGTTCAAAATAGCTTTTCGATCGATTAGAATTAAGATGTGCCATTTCCAAGAAACCGCGACAGAAAAATTAATACAGTTTGCGCAAAATGAGGGTTGCCAATGTCTCCAGAGCACCGCAGTGAAAATTGCATAAGCTGTTTTTAATTTAAAAAAAAAAGTACTTTTTCGTAAAATTTCCCAAAAATCCTGATTAAATTAATTTTTCTTATGATTTCAATAAAATCTTTTCAGAAATAAAAGTTAAATTTTGAGTTAATTTCTTATTCGCGGGCCATTGAAAATGTATGTATGTAAGGAGGAAAAAGTGGCTAAAATAGTCATTTTTAGCAATTTTCAAAAAATCATAAAAAATATTAGCGAAGAGAGTTTTGAAAAAAATTGCATAAGCTGTTTTTAATTTAAAAAAATAAGTACTTTTTCGTAAAATTTCCCAAAAATCCTGATTAAATTAATTTTTCTTATGATTTCAATAAAATCTTTTCAGAAATAAAAGTTAAATTTTGAGTTAATTTCTTATTCGCGGGCCATTGAAAATGTATGTATGTATGTAAGGAGGAAAAAGTGGCTAAAATAGTCATTTTTAGCAATTTTCAAAAAATCGTTAAAAATATTAGCGAAGAGAGTTTTGAAAATTTTTTTTTTGCAGTTACTATTACAATTGTTTGGAGAAACTTTTTTTTGATACCGAGGAAAAAAGTCAAAAAAGTAGACATTCACAAAAATTCTAAATTCTAAAATTTTTAAATGGGTACTTAATGGGTTAAGGAAAGTTGTGTATCATTCCAACGGAATTTTAATGACCTTTCCATTGATGCCAAAATTTACATGAAGTAAGTTCAAATTATGAGCAGAATTAACTTTAGTTTTGTCAAAATACTTATGCCGGCCACTTTACACTGGGGCATTTTCCCATAGGTATTGAGAGATTTCGATTCGGCCCGCATGAATGCCAGCTCCCACCCCTAGTCCATTTTCGAACCATCCGACACCACTTTAGGCCGTTTTGGCAGTTTGGTGGTTATTGCTAACCCATGCTTCCCTGTTTGTGATTTCTGTGGAGAACTTTTTGTTTGAAGCATAGTTTCTTTGGTAGGCGATCTGTAACCGCATAGATCATGTCAAGTTCTGGAAGTTTGGAAAGTTGTTCCATTAGTCCTGGATGTTCGCAAATATTTAAGTATTAAATATTATTATTAAGTAAGTAAGTATAGTAAGGATGAGAGTACTCTTCGCTGAGGGCATCCTTTTACAGCTGTTACCGATACGCGTGTCTGCCTAATATGCAGTGCCCGGAGCTCACATTAACGACTTTCGAGATGTTGGATCTATTAAGCCGAAGAAGCTCCTTGGATCGCTTACTCCTTACTGCGTCCGCATGAATTATTTGTTTAGCGTGGGAAAGTGTCCACGCCAGAGGAGCCTCGACTTGCTAGTTCGTCTGATGCACAGTTCCCTGAGATGTCACAGTGACCAGGAACCCAGCGGCCTGAAAAACACTGCGGTGTTTCGGAAGACAGAAGGAGAGGCCCAGGTTCAATTCCTCTGAAAAGACTCCGGCGCCCACTCCCTCTAATGTCTTAGAACCGTCTGTGAATATTGACAGTGATTTGTGAATCCCATATTGGTTCCTGTCCGGCATGTGTGAAGCCTCTTTCGAAATTGATTTTCGTAGGCAGATAGTCGGTAGTAGTGGGGAGGGGGATCGTCTGTAGAAGGATGCTGGCGTGTCCAGTTGGTTGCCGTCTCCAGTGTTTCCCTTCCCTTAATCTGATCACCACGTTGGTGGCATGTTCTTTACTGACGATGTCTAGTGGAAGTAAGTTAAGCATGGTTTGGAGAGCGGCGGTTGGAGATGTCAACAGTGCGCCCGTGATGCACAGGCATGACAAGAGCTGAATCTTCTCTAAGACCTTTAGATTGTAATTTTTGTGCAAGGCCGGCCACCACACAACGATGCCATATAGAATTATCGGTTTTATGACCGCAGTATAAAGCCAATGCATTATATTGGGTTGAAGGCCCCATCGAGAGCCTACAGCCCTTTTGCAGGAGTATAGAGCCACTATGGATTTCCTAGCGCGTTCGGCAATATTTTCTATCCATAAGGCTTCAGTTATAGCTATCAGTAAAATGCATCTGTAAAAAACTTTGTTTTACTTTTTTGGAGCACTTAAATCGTTGAACATAATCTTGGTCTTAAAATGTTGCTTTTAAATTATAAAACTAATTCGTAAAAAAAATTATGCAATTGATCTTTAAATTTTCTAGAAAAAGAATTTCTTTATTTTTCCGTACGAAAAACTTTTTCTGTCAACTTCTACGTCAATTCCACAACAGGTTTCACTGAATTCCTATGATATGCTATGGTTAAATGTTTCAGTTTTGTTCTGTTTCGTGTTTTTACGGATGCATTTTACGGATAGCTATAACTGAAGCCTAAGAGCTTCCTGTCCAGCCTCAGCAGCAGATATTTAGCGCTGCTAATGAACTCGAGTGGAGTTCCTTTGAGCTTTGGAGGAGTGACAGTTGCGATAAACTGATTTCTGGGGGGTGAAGCTACAGTTTAAAGTGAAGGATATATACCGGTGGTCTGAAAATGAAGGACTATCCGAACCTATCCAGTCTGATATAGCTGGATAAAGATATTAGGAGGCGAGAGTAATATCAATTACTTCCTGCCTGTTTTTGACAATAAAAGTAGGACTATTTCCTTGTTACACACTACTAGCTTAGTTCCTACTAAATATTCAAATAAAGACTCACCTCGAGGGTTAGTGTCTGTACTGCCCCATAGATCATGGTGTGCATGTCACACCCTAACACAATTCCGGCCTTCTTTTCCTCCGCTTCTCGGTCAGCCCGTTGAAGTCCAGCTGATGGCGGGTCATCTTCCTCATACGGTAGATAACTTGACGCCATCCAAACCGGATTGCCGGTCGATGGAGTTAGCTGCGCTGCTGCTAGGTCGCCTGTGCTATGTTGGGGGGTGAGAGTTAATTTTAACGATGTTTTAGGGAGAATACAAGCTCTGATTTTACCTTTACCTTCCACGTAGTAAGGGCTATAGCCAGGAGCCGAAAGTCCAGTGACCAAGTGTGAATATGTCTTAACTCCTCGTTTATGAGAAGGACAAGTTCATTTAAGTTGCTGAGTGGTGTACACATAGGTGTACCGAAGCATATTTACACACTGAAGGAAGGTCATTTATGTACATGCAGAAGGGTATCGGTCCTAATATTGACCCTTGAGGCACTCCCTGTTTAATTTCTTTTAAAGATGAAAAGCGTTCACCTGATCAATTTCACCGTAACACAGGATTTCGTCATTTGCATTGCCGAAGGCCTTCGAGAAATCTAGTAACCAAAGCAACGAAACATAACCCCTGTCATAGTCTTGCCTTATTTCTTCGAATAAATTGACCATAGCTGTCTTTTGCGGCCGGAGTTGGTACGTCTGTATTCACATTCGTGGCTGGGGCGCTAGTACTGGGCGTTGGTGTTGCACTTTCACGCTCACTCGGTCTTGTGGCTGACGGGTTATTTTCAGGGTGAACGTCTTTCTTGTCCTGTGTCGTTATTTTGTCAGCGCTCTTTAGGATTAAGCTGATCTGCCCGAATCGGTAGGAGACCATTCCCTTGAGCTCAGCAAGCTGCCTGATGGTGCTTTCGATTATGGCCAAGACCAGATGTGCGGTATCATGTTCTTCTGATCTTTGCAGCACTCTCCACGTTCTTGTGTTGAGACCTCTGTTTTGGCCGTCTAGCATTACCAGTATTCTTTCGTTAGCTACTCCGTTACTCTGTGGAAAGAAACTACGGATGATGACATGTGGTTTCGGAAATATGACACCCAGTCTGACGTACCTCATTATATTGCTATGTCAGTGGTTGTGTTACCAGCTCGAGCTCGTTTCCCATTGGATTGAGGAGAGGTATTATCCTCGGATCGCGTGCGCTTCCACCCGCGAATTCCCTCGCTTGTATTTTTATACAGCCCTTATTTAGCGCTTGTTTAAAGTGGTGCTGCTCTGTCAAACACCGACACTTTTTGACCTGTTTTGTCAGTAGTCATTGTTTTGTCCATGTCAACATGATTACATTGCAAAAGGTGCTTATCTCTGATATGGAGTCGCTTAGATGAGGGGATTTCTCCTCTAGGCTTCTTATCTCAGCATATATTATTGGCGATTTCTCCTCTAGGTTTCTTATCTCAGAATCTATTATTGGTGACTCTTCCCGAGTGGCAGTTGTCACGTCATTGCTGACGGGGTTTTCGTAGTTAACAGCCCTAGTTGATGATTATAGAGGCATCATGCTCTAATAGGTTTACATTTTTGATATCTATGTTGTACTTAAAATTAGGCGGGATATAATCGGTCGTCCGTGATCTACCCGTGTAACCACAGGAAGGCTATCTGTAAAATCGGAGGTCGCCTGGTATGAGAAGTTCGCAAACTAGCGGCTGAAGCTCCCTCTTAGCCATGCATCCTACCTTGGATTAGGTGATTTAGGCTTCAATTGTAGCTATTAGTAAAATGCAACCGAAAAAAATGAGACTTGGGCACAGAAAACTACCCGTATTTCAATATATTTTCACAGAAACGTTAAAATCGTTGTGGTCAAATGACGTACATGCGCACCATGCTCTCCCATCAAACCTCACAAAAGGTATTTCTCCTCAAGCACATCATGGATCCCTTTTACACGCACTGGTTTTTCACTTTAGTGTCGAGAATGTGTTGGTAAAGGGGATGAAAAGTGCAGGGGATAGCCGAACTCGGATGGGCCGCGAATTCCCATTCCCATCCGATTCTTGTGTTCTCTTTCGCTCTCTTTCGTTATTTTCAGCGTTGCTTTATTCTCAAACCGTATACTCGGTCGCGATAGACGTCTGCATTTGCTCTATTTTCGTACTGTGTGCGGTCTGCGCTTCGAAAATGCAGCTACCACCGCGAGCGACGAATGATAAACAAAGGGAAACAAAGACAATTTGACACCCAAGTCACTAAAGTGAAAACACTGGACGTATGAATGCACCATAAGTGCCCAAAAGAGAATTAAGAAGTATCGTGAGTGAAAACTCGGTGCGTGTAAAATGGGTCTTATATGCAAAAATCCTTTATGAATTATGTCCAGAGTATATCCATTAATGAGTAGGGACACTCTCTCTACATATGCATTTCCTACTACCACAAAGCAAAATGCAGAAAAAATCGTACAATAAGTGGAAGCAGGTCGAAAGAATACTTTTTACCTGCATACAACGACTGCTTGAGAAAAAAAGGGTACACAACACATTTTGCCTGTACCACTACATGGGGCTTGCTGCGTACGACAAACGATTGTGGGTTTTTTCATAAAGCATTTTTAAAGGCGACCTGGAGTGATGTCAGTAAATTAGTATTTTCTCTCAACCATGCAGGTTGATCAGGTAACCAGCTTTGCTTTCGTAGAATTGGTAATAAAAAAACAAATTTTTTGGTTTTTGCCATTGGTTATTGATTAAATGGTCTTTGTTATGGACATGAAAAAGAAATGTTTCATTCTCTATCACGAAATTCAACCCTTTTGCCTAGCTACGACTTCGTTAATTACAATATTTTACGATTTTAAGTTTTACTGCCAGCACTTTTTAGGTAATATAATTCACAGCAGATGGTCATACTAATTACTTAGGTTGGTTGTAGAGGGGATTGTTTACATTTTTTTCGCACGTATTTTTAAAGGCGACCTGGAGTTGGATTGTTATCAGTCGTTCATTACCATCAATTGACGAAGTAAAGGGTGTTCAGTGTCAGTGCGTGTGGCAAAAAATTAAAAATAGTGAAAATTAAAAGTTGAAGTGCAAGTTTGCATAGTTTAAGAACTCTAAATAAAATAATGGGAAAACATTATGTTAAATGTTTGGCGTGTGGGCGAGAGCAGAAAGAAAATTTTGGACTTAAATATTTCAAAATACCGGATAATAGTGAGAGGTAAGCAATATAAGTTATAGATCGGGCAAGAATGAATATAAATCTGTGTTGTATTTCTTAATTTTTTTTTCTTGGACGTTTTTTAATTCATTGACATCGTAGCCATCCTTTGATGGAATTTGTTACTTTATGGCTTTATAGAAAGAAGACGAACCATATTTTGGAATATACATATACTATACCCTAAAATATTAGAAATGTTAGTGATTTTTTTTTCGCTTGGAAAAATTAAGATTTTAGGGGTTTCGAAATAAATATAGTATATATCCCAAAATATGGTTCGTCTTCTTTCTATCAAGCCATAAAGTAACAAATTCCATCAAAGGATGGCTACGATGTCAATGGATTAAAAAACGTCAAAAAAATCTCCAATTCGAACGATTTTTTTTATTCTCCGAATTTTACATGCCATTCTGAGTCGGACGTATGGTGTACTCGTAGCTTTCTTTACTCAATTTCAATTCATTTGTTTATTTAAAATATATTTTTCGGCAAAGTATATGAGGCGTATTTTCTTGGGTAGTGAGTATAACAAAACCAAAAGTGAGTATAACAGTTTTGCATGTAAAACCAAAAGTGAGTACACCAGTTTTGCATGTAAAAGTAAAAGTGAGCTAGCTATAGATTCCCAAAAAAATTCGCCTATGGAAGATAATACCCGTGGAAACTGTGACCCAACTGCTAACATGGAACTTCCACTGTGGACTTTGGTACTGATAATGCGTTCTATTATTTCGCAGGCTATATTTTTAAAAAGTAAAAGTTAAACCAGAAGTGTGAGTTAAAATTGAGTCCACAACTTAACGTTTCCTCACTTTTCACAGATTTCAAAGAATATGAAGATGCAAAATTGACACAACCTTATCAAAATTTTTTAGACTCGTTAGAGAATCTGGAACAAAAATTTATTTCTTGTTTTCCAAATATGTATTACCTAAATAATTTTGAGGCGAATATTTTTACCTTTTTGAAAAATAAATTTCATTAAAAATTAAAATAAGGAATTTCTTATAAAATTTTACGTCGGAGTACGGGTTTACCATATTCTAAAATAGTTCAATAAAATTAACAAAAAAAAGTACCAACAACCAAAAATATTTAAGCTTAGCACACATGTGAATATTTATTATTACATAGATATAAAATGTTCAATAAAAAATAATACAAATTGATTTTTGCTTTTTTTTTACGTCACACCCTGTGCCACATTTCGAAATAGTTCGACTACTCTTCCATCCCTCTTTTACTAGAGCACTTTTATTGCCGTCTATTTCTCGTGTATGTGTACTGCAAATTGTAAACTGATAAGAAACACGTGGAGAGTGTCCCTACTCATTAATGGATATACTCTGATTATGTCTCCCACTTAAGATCCGCCTCCTACTCCTATCCAACAAAAATAATTTTCTCTTACAGCAACCACCACTGCCAGCCACGACATTCCACTCATATCCAACACGAAATCTCCCCATGCAATCCAACAACGCATAATGCATCGAGAGTGATAAACACACAAGCCACACCCTTTTCGGAGTAATTCTCTCGGTTTGCTTGCGCGTGGTATGCGTATGGCCGTGTGGGTGTGGTGATAATAACATTGACAATGGTGTATGAGATGGGTATGAATTGGGATTGGAATGGAAGTTCCAATTGTGGCGTATTTTATGTGGTGATGGAGTTTTTTAGTAAATATCTTCTAAAATATTAACTTTTCGACATAACAGTCTTCAGCACATATACAGGGTGTCCCAGTTAAGAAGGACAATCCTTTAAGGGAAGATTCCTGAAGTATGCCGTACAAAAAATTGTGTGGCAGGAGGGGTATATTTTCATCGTATTTCCCGTTATAGCCCATCAAAGTAGGTGACTCCTAATTTGGAGGTGTTACCACTTAAAATGCTATAACTTCTAACCTATTATAGGTACAAAAATTGTTTTGGGCATTGAAAAGACAATTAAGTAGCGCATAAAAGTCTAAAGTACTTCGGTTACATCTGGGCAGCTACAAAAAAGTTATGGCTCTTTAAACTCAAAATTTTGAAAATTAGTTGTTACATTTTTTTACTTAAAATGCCTTTTTCTCAAAATGTTGACTTAATAAATTTTCATTTTCTTTATGAAATTTTTATCCTTGAGAAATATACTAAAAATGTTGTTAAGCTACTTTTTTACGTACGATCACCAGAAATTGTAGTAAAGCCGTTTTTTTGTCAGACAAAGGTCAAACGAAATTAAGTGAGAATAATAAACTAACGTAGCTATGAGCAATGGTTAAAAAAAAATATAAATAGGTGGCGCAACAGGCAGGTAGACACCCTAGTCCTAGCTTCTCGCAACCATTCGTTTTGTGTGAGTTTCTATTTTTGGGACGAATGGAAGGGTCCTACAATTTTATGCCGAGTCCGAACGGCTGAATTGAGAAGCTTTTTTCATGACAGTCATACTCTCGGATGTTTGTCAGACGTTAGCGAGAGGTGGCGCAGTAGAAAAAAGCTTAAGATGTAATTTGTGTTTTTCCGGGGATCGAACCTGGGACCCCTCGCACAGTAGTCCAGCACACTAACCACTGCGCTACTGCGCCCACAATGAGCAATGGTTAACAGTTAATTATTGTCGAATAAGAAAAAAAAAAAGCTTAACATTGATAAGTTTATCTCCACAAAATGTATTCAATACGTGATTACGCGAAAATAGTGTTTGTAAACGGGTTCTGCCATGGAAACGCTTCGTTGGCAAGATAGGAGTACCAACGCCGATACCCAAATCGTAGAACACCATATAGCCGGGTATTCGCTGATGCGTATCAGCGCCCTGTTGACCCCGGGTCAGCTCCTCCAAACACAACTTTTTAACATGAAATTTACTGAATATTTTAGAACACACCTGTAACTGAATTATACATGTTAAAAGTTTAATCAAATATGTATTGCAAAATAGTAAAGAAATAATTTATTGAAACTAATAAATTTTTCTTTGATGCAAAAAAAAATAATGCTCTCGTTTTCACTGACTTTTAACTAGTACTGCGGCCAAATTAGTTGGAATAAAAAAAAAGCATACAGTTTCTTAATGTATGGGAATTAAACTACCGTTTGGTAAAAACTTTACTTCTTAACTTTGCAATTTTAAAAATCGACTTTTGTCTCGTTTTTACATGCATTTACTCCATAGTGCGTCTTCAGATTGGTATTGAAAATGTTCTACAATGCGGTTCACTTAATTAGTCCAGTCATTTTAGCATAAAAAAGGGGTAAATCTCGGAATATGAGAGATAATAAGCTGATTTTTTGTATATACCTTAATTTTGGCGTTCTAAATGTTGTCTCAAAAGTCTCATAAAATCTCTAAAATGTCTGCGTCGTAAGTTATTCAAGGTCAAAGGTAAAAAAATCGTAAATCACAAGGGTTACGTTTTAGATCTTGTTTTTTTTCATATTATGTGGAACCAAGAAGAAAAAAAAACGTATTTGACAGAAAGATACATTAATATTGGACCCATAACGGTATTTTTAATCATTTCTTCCTATACGTACCTATGCATTTTTTGGTTCACTTGAATAGGAACATCGGAATTAACTTTATTGAATATAATTTCTACGGGTTTCTTCTCGGTGGAAGAATGAATAGCTTTATTATATTCTTTACCTGCACTGATGAATATTTCAGCTGGATCTAATTATTTATACTCTTCTTTAACACATTTGGCTATCTCCTTCAGGGTACTATGAGCTCGTTCAACTTGACCATTGGTCGTTGTGGTTATCTGGAGTATAGTATACAGAGAAATTTGATCTTTGCAGGAGTATTATGAAGGGAGCGGATTTAAATGTGGGATCTTGGTCGCATACCAAGTTTTTGCAATCAGGAAATGGTTGCAGTAGTTCAAGAACTTTATTTTGTATTTCTTAACGTTTGTCTAGTATTTTTATAATTAAGAATTTAGAATATGCGTCGATGCATGTATACGACTTTTTACTTTTTCTGCAAACACTACATCAATATTTACACACTCCTCCTCTTTTACAGGAATTGATGCCTCACCAATTGGTTATTTATTAGGGTGCCTATCGTATTTGTTTACATTGCATATCTCGCAGTTCCTCGCGAATTGTTGGAATTCGTCTGACATTCCAGGCCAATAATATTTATCAATAATTTGTTTCAGGTTTTCTCTAAAATTTCTGTGGGCAAGAGTTTGCGTTTGTGCCACTATTACCTGATCATCTTTACTTTATCTTTACTTTATTAAGCTACGAGTACACGACATGCCAAACACGACGTACGCATGCCAGTCTGACGTCAATTCGACGTGTACCCGGCATACGTACATTATAAGTAGTTTGTGATGCGTAAATATGATCGCGTAGTATAAATAACCAAATCATACCTGTGACGACATAATGGACATAACATTTCATTTATGTGAAATACTATGACCATTGACTTAAGATTAGGACTTTGAAATTTTGCATGCTGGTTTATTTCTAATCACAATACAATTAAAAAATGGCACAACGCAAAAAATATAATTAACCTATCATACAATACAATTAACCTATCCCGAAAAGGGTGTTAGTCATGTTGTATTAGTTTTTTTAAACTACTAGCTGAACCCCCGCCGGCTTCGCCAGACCTTTTTTTGCTTTTTTTTTTTTTTAATTGTTTTGGACTATCAATCACCGTAATTACCAACATTAAAAAAATAAAAATAAACTAAATTGGTTTGTTTTATATAGAGATAGCTGTTCTTTCGTAAAATGCGAGAAATGAGAATAAATAGATTTGCTGGAACTTTCTCGAAACACAGTAATAGGAACAATACGAACAAAACCAACCAAGATTTTGAGCAATCTTTACAGAAGCACTCAACCGCCAATACCTAAGATTCTGTAAGTTTGAGATCAATCGATTTGGTGGTTTTCGAGATATACGATTTTGAATGTTTTTTTTTTGTATGGGAGGTGCCACGCCCCTTTGTTCAACTTTTCTTCTTTCTGTTTCAACTTTACAGATTATCTGTAAGTTTGAGCTCAATCGATGTGGTGGTTTTCGAGATAAATTGAATATTTTTTTTTTGTATGGGAGGTGCCACGCCCCTTTGTCCGATTTTAAATTTGTTTAGCCTATTGACCGACCACCGTAATTACCGACATTTTAACAAAAAATCAACTAAATTGGTTGAAAATTACGGGCGACAGAGGGAAACATACAGTTTTTTCCACTTTGTTTTATATATATAGAGATTTTCCACTTTGTTTTATATATATAGAGATAGAGAAGAGAAGAGATAAGATATATAGAGATGATGTATTTTATTTTTCTCATTTATAGATTTAATGCCCATTTAGGTTTTAGTGTAGTGGTAGAGGAGTAAAAATAAAGGGGAGGTAAAGGGTATCTCTCGAACTACTAGGTACTAGGGCAGTTTTAAAAATTCTTTTACCGTTGTTATGGTGACACCGTTCGGATCAGCACAAGTTAAGTGAAGACTAGGTGACGCGGGAGGGGAACTCTGGAACTATTTGGCCGATTTTTAATATTCTTACAACATTCTACTGGCTACATCATCCGGAATATGCTACTTAGGGAGAGGATGGTGGAAGGGGAATCGGAGGTATAGGGGCTATCTTTGGAACAACTCCTCCATAGCCGGAGTTGACCTCCGACAGCTATGTTTTTCATATGAACAGCTATATGTTGCATGTTCGCGTGTGAGCTGCAGTGGTAAGTTGTTGATACAAAAAACACTAAAAAATAACGCGTATAGTTTACAAAAAGGCATTACGTTAAAATATTTTGTAAGCTTAAAAAAGAGGAAAAAATATAAATATATACACGTACAATTTTAACTCAAATAAATGTTTGTTTTATTTAAAAGAAATGAAACCGGCGCGGCGGGCGGAGCCGCGGGCATTGCTAGTGGTCAATAAGTAAACATATTTTGGAATATATACTATATTTATTTTGAAATGTCACCAGAAAGCCCTAAAATCTTAATTTTTCCAAGCGAAAAAAAATCACTCAAATTTCTAATATTTTAGGGCTTTCTGGTGACATTTCGAAATAAATATACATAGTATATATCCTAAAATACATAAAGTAACAAATTCCATCAAAGCTGTTAATTTGGACGGACCTGATGGATACAGCTGTTTAACAGCTGTTAGGGACCTGTTAAACCGCTGTTAAATAGCTGTATCCACCAGGTCCGTCCAAATTAAATTTGTTTCATCAGAAAAGACGAAGGTATGCGACTCTCGATTCCACCTGTCACACTTGTTGCAAACTCAAGGCGCTGGATCTTACGTGCCGCATTCAGTGGTAGTTTCCTCTTAATTTTTTCATGGCCAATATGGCTGGCCTTCTATATCACGCGATGAACAGTCGATCTGCTAGCTGTAACTCCAGTTTCTGCCTTAATTTTAGCCTTGAGAGCCTTGAACTTGAAGCAGCTCTCTTTATCGCCCGCCTTTCCTGACATGATATTGCTTTGCTGACTCTTCCATTGAGCCACTGCTCGTAACCACTGCTCGTAATCAAGTGACACAAAATTAACAGGTAAATTTTATTACCTTTTTGGGAAAAGCGTCATAAAAGTTGCATTTATCAACTTAATCTCATTTTTTTTTACAATATAAACATAATATATCCTTCATTCCTTGTGCAATTGGTTTTTCCCAGATCAGCGAAGGGTTTGAAAAATATCGTAAAATTCAAAAAAAAAAACTGCCTGCACGTAATCAAGTGACACGGAGTCACTTAACAATTAAAAGCATATCTTGAATAGACATACATAGATTTATGAGTATAATGGCAAGTTAAGCGTAGTAAGGTCGAAATAGAAAAGTTTGTTTTAAAAGTTTTTCAATCCTTATAGGACGAATTTTCGAAAACGATGAATGAGACATGTAATAATTTTGACTTATCTATTAATATACAAATTTTCAATTTCATACGGCTAACGAACGATTCTTGAGACCCCGCTTACTCCCCGCCACCCATTTACTTCCTACGGCCTAATTTGGCCACACATCTAAAAATCAGAAAAAAAATCCTAAAAATCGGACGAATGGTTCTCGAGTTATGGAGGGACGAACAGACGGACGTTGCATTTTATAAGTAGGTAGTATAGATTGCCTCAGTATGAGAAATCAATATTTTTGCACTTAGGTCTTTTTTATTTTTTTTTTAAGTACTTCTCCCGGGAAAAGGGGAACCTATAACAGCGCCGCGAGATGCTTGAAGTTGTATGTTAGTTCTGCACTTAAATTGCTGCAAACTGTAGTCTTCTGGAAATATATCCCCAGGAAGCGAGTTCCAAAGTTTGCTTGTCCTGTAACAGAAGGAATTTTGGCAAATTGATGTCCTTGCGGTTGTCAAGTGTACTGTATGGTCATGTCATGACTCATGAGCATTAGCTGCCTGTCTTGTGGGGCACCCAAGAGTTGCATTTCGAGGGATAATGTCTTTGAGTTCCTCGGAACATCTACCATGGAAGTACCTATAGAACAAGCAAGTAACTTGTCTTCTGGTGCACAGAAGATCGAGCAAAAATTTTTTATGATTGAACATTTTTTAAACCTTAATTAAAATGACAGTTTCGAGTTTGACGTGAATTAGCTGAGATACTGATAATTGACAGATTAAATGAATCTAATGAGCAAATCAATGAATTAAGGCAATAAGCCTAAAAGTGTACCAGCATTTCGAATAAAATTATGCATTTGGTAGAAATATTTGATAAATTCCGACATTATTCTTTTCAATGTTGTGTGCATGTCAGGTTCGATCCCCGGAAAAAATCAAAAATAAAATTCGAACGACAAGTCATTACATTTAAAATTTTGCTAATTTCTATCTTTTTATTATTTTTTTAGTGTGCAGCTGGAACGAACAGCTATTCTAAAGCAATATGAGGTACAAAGAATATGCCTGTAAACGAGCCCGGATAGGATATGTCTTATTTTGGATAGTCTTTGTTGCTGCACTGAAAGGAAACGTGAACTGTCATCGCACAGAAAATAATAGTATTACTAAGATAAGTGAAGTCAGCAATAATTATAATAAAATAATTAACAAGGATGAAATCGGTTTGGAGCATTATTCATATGTTTTCCGTTTTAAACACAGTGTCTATAATGTAACTATACCAGAGAATAGCGTGGGGAAAACATATGCGTTACAAATACCTGATGAAGATAAAGTTGGTATTAAAGTAATACCGAACTTAGATGTAAAGTATCGTATTCTGAGTGGTGATCGTGATAAATTGTTTAAAGCCGAGGAGCGATTGGTGGGTGGCTTTGCTTTTTTAGCTATTCGAACACGTACAAGTAACGTTATATTAAATCGTGAAAAAACAGACGAATACCGCCTTACTATAAAAGCATTTGGCACTCAACTGGAATTAAATGGAAAACATTTATACGAAAGCGAAACAGTGGTAGTCTTGAGGGTGCTCGATCGGAATGATCTAAGCCCATTATTCTATCCTACGGAATATTCAAAAACAATACCTGAAGATATGTCGCTGCATAAAAGTATTCTTCAAGTTAATGCTGAAGACGCCGATCTTGGGATAAATGGGGAAATATACTACAGTTTTTTACATGACAATGATAATTTTGCTATACATCCTACTTCTGGTATTATTACACTGACAAGACCTCTTATTTTTTCGGAAAAAACAGTACACGAACTTACGATTCTGGCGAATGACAGAGTCTCTGCTGCAAATCATCGCTTAAATCAAGCTAGTAAAGCAAGAGTCATCATTAACATAGAGCCGGTAAGTATACTTACAATTATTTTAATTTTGATAATCAATCCGCGTTAAATCGTACTGAATTGTTTTAAGTATATTGGGTTCAAGCACAAACAAGAGAAATATGCAGATGTATACTGATAGAACAAAAGCATGTTCAAGAAAAAATATAAAACCAGCATACACAAATCCAAAAACCAGCATACTACTTCTGAGAATGAGAACGTATGCT